>JAYESA010000004.1:187137471-187144971 GCA_036927795.1 Iris macrosiphon
ATTCTCAAAGATAGACTTGAGGTCGGGGTACCACCAGGTGAAAGTGAAGAAGAAAGATATTCTGAAGACAGCTTTCAGGACTCGGTATGGGAAGTTTGAGTTCTTGGTGATGCGTTTGGGTTGACCAATGCCCCGACAGTATTCATAAACCTAATAAATAAGGTGTTTCATCATTACTTGAATCAGTTTATGGAGTATTCATTAATGATATACTAATTTATTCGAAGACCTCGGAGAAGCATGAGAAGCATCTGAGGATAGTTCTGGAGACCCTCAGGAAGGAGAAGCTATATGACAAACTTTTGAAGTATAAGATCTTCCTTGATAAGGTTGAATTCCTAAGGCATGTGATTACAGGAGACGGGATCTCAGTGGACCCAAAAAAGATATCAGTAGTTGAGTCGTGGTCTACCCCAAGTTTAGTAGCGGAGATCAAGAGTTTTCTTGGACTGGCAGGCTATTATCGGAGATTTGTTCAGGATTATTTCAGGATTGCGGAGCCGATGACTATACTAACCAGGAAGGACGTGGAGTTCGTCTGGATTGAGGATTGTCAGTCTGCTTTTGAAGAGCTAAAGAAGAGGTTGACTACAGGTCCAATATTGATATTGCCATCAGGGATATGAGAATTTTCTATATACAGTGATGCATCAGGTAAGGGTTTGGGTTGTGTATGCATCATAACGGTAAGGGATTGCCTATGCTTCCAGGCAATTATGCCCGTATGAGAAGAATTATCATACCCACGACTTGGAGTTGGCAGCAGTTATTTTTGCTCTTAAACTGTAGAAGCACTACTTGTATGGAAAGCGGGTAAAGATCTTTATAGATTACAAGAGCTTAAAATATGTGTTTACACAAAAAGAGCTCAACATGAGGCAGCTGCGGTGGTTGGAGTTGATGAAGGACTTCGACATTGCTTGTATTATCATCCAGGGAAGGCCAACGTAGTCGTGGATGCTTTGAACAGGTATCCAGTGGCTGTGTAATTGACGAGGGACAAATATTTATTGGCCAATCTTGATAGCTTGGGTATTGAGGTATTAGTTCCTGGAGTTGCAGCACAAATATGGGGACTTCAGGTACAGTCAGAGTTGATGGACCAGATCAGAGCCGCCACAGTTCGAGGATGAGTCTTTGAGGAGCATCAGAGCACAAGTCCTGATAGGGTTGGCAGAGGACTTCAACATTGCAGATGATGGATCATTGCGGCATATTACCAGATTGTGTATGTCGAGTAGAGCATTGCACGAGAAGATTCTTCAGGAGGTGCATCGATCTCAGTACTCTATTCATCCAGGTGCCAACAAGATGTATAGGGACATGAGAGAGCATGTTTGGTGGTATGGTATGAAACGGGAGGTAGCTAGCTTCGTATATAGATGTTTGGTTTGCCAGCAGGTAAAGGCGGAGAGATAAAGGTCAGGTGGATTGCTTCAGCCCTTTACCCATTCCAGAGTGGAAGTGGGAGCATGTGACGAATGTACTTTTTTTGGGGCTTCCGCGTTCTCCAGGAGGTAAAGATGCGATTTGGGTCATCGTAGACAGGTTGACCAAATCAGTCCACTTTCTGCCATTCAAAGTGGGTACGTCTACGGAGAAGCTCGCAAAAATATATGTACATCAGATAGTCAGATTGCATGGAGTTCCTGCGAGCATAGTCTCGGATCGGGATGGTCGCTTCACGTCCCACTTCTGGAGGAGTTTGCAGCTAGCTTGGACACTCAGCTTAAGTTTAGTACCGCATATCCACCCTCAGACATATGGGCAGTCGGAGAGGACTATTCATACTCTCGAGGATATGCTACGCACCTGTGTTTTGGATTTTGGAGGTTCTTGCGAGGATCATCTTCACCTGGTAGAGTTTTTTTACAACAACAATTACTAGGCCAATATCGAGATATCAACGTTTAAGCATTGTATGGACGGAGATGCCACACTCCGTTATTATGGTACGATATTGAAGAGAGAGATTTATTGGACCAGAGATGGTAGTGGATGCAGCTGAGAATGTGAAGCTCATCAAGGATAGACTTCGAGTGGTGCAGGAAAGACAGCGATATTGGACCGATATCCACCGGAGACCATTGGAGTTTGAGGTATAGATTTTTTTTTTTGCATTGCTTGTGATTGTTTATTTTTGTTAGAGTGCTAAGGTTGTGTTTCGTTCTTGGTTGGCGGTCTGGTTTTCTTGAGAATTTCTTCGACACATGGCACGATTTGTTTTAGTGGAGACGGAAAGCTTAGTCCATTTTTATCGGACCTTTCAGTATTCTTGAGAGGGTCGGTGCAATTGCCTACAGACTAGACTTGCCACCTTCATTGGAGGGAGTACACAACGTGTTTCACGTATCGCAGTTAAAATGGTATATGACAGATCCTAGTCATGTGTTGGATCACTCGGAGATAGAGGTGGGCCTTACTCTTAGCTATCCAGAGTAGCTAGTTGAGATTCTGGATAAGTGAGAGAAGGTGCTGAGAAACCAGACGATTCCTTTGGTGCACATCGCGTGGAGGCATCACTCGCCAGGAGAGAGTACCTAGGAACGAGAGGCCGAGATGTGCGAGCGATATCCTTATCTATTTGTGCCGTGAGGTATAATTATTTCTTGCTTGTATTGATTGCTTTTCGTAGTTAGTTTCTTCTTAATTTTGAGGAATTTTTTTTCTAAGGTGGGTAAGGTTGTCACACTTACTTTTTCAACTAAGAGTAGTTAGATAATTTGGCATGGATATTTATATGTTTAGGATTATAATATTAAATATTGTGCATGTTATAAATATTATTTATTGTATTATTTAATTATTGTATATGTTAGATTTATTTTGGACTTGTGTTAGTGGACCTAACTAGTTTAGTTTAGATCCATGTACCAACATTTAATTCTAATTAGAATTGAGCCCAATAGTAAGCCCATTCATTAGGAAGATGAATTAATTAGTGAAACCAATTAGACTAGAACCTTCCCTTCTTAATTATTTTCTTCATGAAAAGCCCCAAGGGTATTTAGATTTTCTATAGTAGCTAGGAGGAGGGGCAAGGGGGTGGCCACTATAGGGAGGAAGAGACTCTCTCTCTTTTCATTTGTCATTCCAAATCTAGATCAAGAATTTTTTTTCTTCCAATTTTTTTATTCCCACACCAATTCCTACTTAAATTTCTTCTAAATTTCTTCCCTATTCATCATTGGAGGCTATTAGAACAAGGATCTATAAGGAGGAAGTAATGATCTACAAGGAGGAGCAAGGATCTACAAGTTGGAGCTCTTTTTACCTAATTTGAAAATTTTATTAGAAATCTATCTCCCAATAGTATAATTCAATTTTTTCTCTCTTATTAGACTATAAATTTATAATTTAATCATAAGAAACTACCCCATATGCTAAGGCTACCCATAGGAATTAAAATTAGGTTCATAGGAGGCCCAATGGAGAAAGTTATGTGTATTTTGTGTCAATTTATAAAATTTCGAGATTGGCACATCTTGTGTTTGTCAATTGGTCAATTAGACCAAATTGACATGTGTTTGATTATGTGTGACTAGTGTCGTGTTCCAAATTAGATACGTGTAGGTCGTATCCCGACAATTTGGAGATACAGATTGATTTAGGGGGTTTTCTTCCGACACGGGGGGTTTGAGCATGTCACATTTTGACACAGACACGTAGTTGAGTAGTTAGTTCTTCGTATTATTCATAATTATAATTTTAGACTTGCTCGTGTCCTTCGGGATACGTTTGGTTGTGTGATGGAGCCGTATCACAAGCGTATCATAGAATGAGTGTGATACGGGTGCGGTGCACTCCACGTATTTGTTTTATTGCATTTTAGATTCAATATACTTGGTAATAGCTATTAGAATGTTATATTTATAATGATTGTATGATATATATGTATATGTATATTTATGTATATGTCTATATTTTATTTTGAGGTATTGGTGGTCATGAGAAATAGATAGTGTTATGCATTACTAGTGTAGTTAGTTATATATATATATATATATTATATATATATATATATATATATATATATATATATATATATATATATATATATATATAGTTTCATATATGTATATATATGTACGTGTAGGGATTTATATTCATATGTGTGTGTGTATGTGTTGGTTAGTGATACATATATGTATAGATATTTATTTATATTTACATGTGTATGTGTGTGTATATAATAATATATATATATATATATATATATATAGTATATATATATATATATATATATATATACTTGTATGTGTGTGTGTGTCTTAGTGGAGTGCACATTGGATATGTATCACTATATCACACCCAGTCCCCAAAATACCGAGGGACTAGCCACGTGGCAATGGCCAGCAGCACACTCCAATGGAGAAACCCAATTTAATGGACCCGTTAGAGTGTACTTAGCTATAAAACAATCTAATGGTCTATAATATATGTCACAGTATAATTCTATCTCATCCACAGAAGGTAATCACAGTTCAAATATTAAACTAATCAAAGAGAAATATAATTCAACAAGTCTCAATAAAAAGTCTCAGGAAATACCCGATAATGAGTTTAGTACAGTAATCCACGAGGCAGAAAATAGAGAAACTAGAAACAAAAATAACTGAGTATATAAAGCAAATACTCAGAAGAAATCCTCTGGCAACACCTCGTCCTCTGGTGCTGGTACTGCTCCAGTGTCTTCTCCTGTCCCGTATGCCTCGGGTTAGATCTCCTCTGCTATACCTGGGGACATAATCCGAATCCAGGTCCTCAGGGGACATAACAAGGTACAAGAATAACTCAAGCTAAAATAAATGCAGTATATAAAATGTATCAATAGGGCAAACTATGTAACCAGCAATGTGATATGCAAATGAGAGAATCACTATAACTCAGGCTGAGACCACTACAAACTCTATATCGGGGAGCCTGTAGCAGTGATATTATGTAGTGGGCCTAGCTCTGATGTAGAGGCTACGGCACCATAATAATAAATATATATATATACATTCAGCCTGTAGCCTGTGTGTCTCTTCCACCCAATGTAATCACACATCTCATGTACACGATGTCTCATGTCCATAACATGCAAGATCATGACCTCTAACTATTACAGCGAGTCATAATGATATCTATGTATAATGCAAGACTATGGCACGAATCCTGTAAGCCTATACAGACTCACCATAAATAACACAGAAAATATTCTATCTCATGAATAGTGTAAGTGTCCTATGGTATGACGTACTTGATAAAGCAAGCACAAAATATAGGATCGTAATATCAACTCTCTAAGTGACGTTACACGACTCCGCGTACGACGTTGACACCCGAATATTATTCGGACGTTAAGCAATGTCTCACGGTCCTAAGTTGAACAATTACAACACAGAAATAAATCAAGAAAATAATATGAAGCAAGTACTGCAAGTTTGGCAAGGTACACTTGCTTAGGGTTTGAACTCCTTCAGTTACTCTGGTAACAGTGAGATATTCAGGTACTCCTCCGGATGCTGAAATAAATATTACCATCACTCTCAGAGATATAAAATAGCTAGGATTGACTATCCATAAGTCCAATTTGGACACAGGGGCAGAATTGACAGTTTTTGGTCAAAGCGGGGTCCACATGTGGTCCACTTCGCACCGAAAAATATGCCAGAGACAAAGTATTCTAAATTCGTCAAACTTAGTGTTTACAAGTCTAGAACGATGATATGAACCTAACAGAATATCCAGAACTGGATTCCGATGAGCCGGCACAAAATCGTCCGTTAAGTGGAGCCCATGGGGCCCACGATACGAGGTTTCGTCAATGTTCTCAGAATCGAACCAAACTTGGGTCACTGGACCAGCGTAATGCTACGAATCCGATGGCGCAAGTTTCGTTGCGAATTGACAAGCACACACGCAATTATGATGAGTTTCAGAACAGGCCCAATACGGGGTAATTTTAACGGATATGCGTTGATTCCGGTATGCACGCACATCCAAATCAACTTCTGAAAATCCCACACGTCTTGACGACATGCGCCTTTTGGTGTAATTCGCAGACGACGAAGTTGCCTCGTTTAGCGGGACGTACCCAGTTTTGAAAATTTCGGATTTTAAAAACTAAGATTTTGGTCAACTTTACCCACGAGTAAAACACAAATCATAATACAATAAAATAAACTAATTACAGGGTTTAAAACTTGGTTATATTGTCTAATTTACTGTTCAAGTGAATTTTAGAATTATTAAACATGTTGAACGTAAAATGGCCGTGAACTTGTGAGTTCGGGACAGTTTTCTGAACCAAAAATTGGATTATTTTTCCTGTTTTTGCGTCGTAGTTTTCGACCGACACAGGACACAATACCCCAATCTAATTGCACAGGGTTCGAGAGGGTCACACAGTGAACCTGTCGCGACAGACCGTTCAAAAATTGACACAACGAGGAGGAAGAAAAGCTCACCGGAACAGGGGTCGGCCACGGTTACGGGGAGGTAGAGAGGTCGGGACGGCGGCCGACGGTTGGGGGAGTTCAAGCGAAGGGTCGCCGGCGGGTCGCGGCGCGGGAAGGCGAACGGGCGACGATTTGAGTCGCGACGGCTGCAACGGTCGAGGGTTTAATTCTACTTTTACAGTAGAAATGGGTACGGGTCGGGTTAGTAGGTACGGGTCGGGTTTAGATCCGACCCACTAGGGTTGGGTTGAGTTGGTTTAATTAGGTTTGGTTTGGGTCGGTTTATGTTGGTTCAGGTTGGTTTATTCTGGTTTATTTAAAAACGTTGTTTTTAGCTGTTTAAAAATAGTTTTTGAGCCAAATACATTCTAGAAAAATTACACTATATCCAATTATTTATTTTACAAAAAAATATAATTTTTATAATATTTTCATATTTAATTTAATTCACAAAAATATTTATCCCTGAAGAACATTAATTTTAAATAATTAAAAATTACAGAAAAATCCAAAAAATTTAGATTTTAATTTTTTAAAAAATTTGGGTGTTTGCACATTGGTTATATGTGCGTGTGAGTGTTGTGTCGTGAGAGGGGATCGGGACATAGCAGCCACAGCAAGAAGAGGTAGCAGTGTGCAGCCAGCAGCTTATACATTCAGTAGCTCAAGCCAGCAGTAATGCAGAGCTAGCAATGTGCAAACCATTGCAGCAACTGTGCAGCAACACAACAAGGGGCTTCAACTGCAACTTGAGAACAACAATAGCACCTTCAGCACAACAAATGCAAGAGAGCAGCTGCAGTAGCAATCGAGAGTATGGGCAGCAACCTGCAGCACCAACTACAGTAGAGCACCTAGAGCAGTAGGAGCTGCAGCAGCTAGAGGGATGTGCAGCAGCATGCAACTGCAACAACCACAACAAGAGGAGCAACTACCTGCAGTAACTAGGCAACAGCAACAACAAGAACAGGGGCAACAACAAGGTAAGGGGTAGTTAGCTAGATGTATAACTTTAGTTAGTTAGTTTGATTGATGATCTAGTTAGTTATATATACAT